>OW818031.2:116442721-116446894 GCA_942486065.2 Calliphora vomitoria
AGATAGATAGATAGATAGATAGATAGATAGATAGATAGATAGATAGATAGATAGATAGATAGATAGATAGATAGATAGATAGATAGATAGATAGATAGATAGATAGATAGATAGATAGATAGATAGATAGATAGATAGATAGATAGATAGATAGATAGATAGATAGATAGATAGATAGATAGATAGATAGATAGATAGATAGATAGATAGATAGATAGATAGATAGATAGATAGATAGATAGATAGATAGATAGATAGATAGATAGATAGATAGATAGATAGATAGATAGATAGATAGATAGATAGATAGATAGATAGATAGATAGATAGATAGATAGATAGATAGATAGATAGATAGATAGATAGATAGATAGATAGATAGATAGATAGATAGATAGATAGATAGATAGATAGATAGATAGATAGATAGATAGATAGATAGATAGATAGATAGATAGATAGATAGATAGATAGATAGATAGATAGATAGATAGATAGATAGATAGATAGATAGATAGATAGATAGATAGATAGATAGATAGATAGATAGATAGATAGATAGATAGATAGATAGATAGATAGATAGATAGATAGATAGATAGATAGATAGATAGATAGATAGATAGATAGATAGATAGATAGATAGATAGATAGATAGATAGATAGATAGATAGATAGATAGATAGATAGATAGATAGATAGATAGATAGATAGATAGATAGATAGATAGATAGATAGATAGATAGATAGATAGATAGATAGATAGATAGATAGATAGATAGATAGATAGATAGATAGATAGATAGATAGATAGATAGATAGATAGATAGATAGATAGATAGATAGATAGATAGATAGATAGATAGATAGATAGATAGATAGATAGATAGATAGATAGATAGATAGATAGATAGATAGATAGATAGATAGATAGATAGATAGATAGATAGATAGATAGATAGATAGATAGATAGATAGATAGATAGATAGATAGATAGATAGATAGATAGATAGATAGATAGATAGATAGATAGATAGATAGATAGATAGATAGATAGATAGATAGATAGATAGATAGATAGATAGATAGATAGATAGATAGATAGATAGATAGATAGATAGATAGATAGATAGATAGATAGATAGATAGATAGATAGATAGATAGATAGATAGATAGATAGATAGATAGATAGATAGATAGATAGATAGATAGATAGATAGATAGATAGATAGATAGATAGATAGATAGATAGATAGATAGATAGATAGATAGATAGATAGATAGATAGATAGATAGATAGATAGATAGATAGATAGATAGATAGATAGATAGATAGATAGATAGATAGATAGATAGATAGATAGATAGATAGATAGATAGATAGATAGATAGATAGATAGATAGATAGATAGATAGATAGATAGATAGATAGATAGATAGATAGATAGATAGATAGATAGATAGATAGATAGATAGATAGATAGATAGATAGATAGATAGATAGATAGATAGATAGATAGATAGATAGATAGATAGATAGATAGATAGATAGATAGATAGATAGATAGATAGATAGATAGATAGATAGATAGATAGATAGATAGATAGATAGATAGATAGATAGATAGATAGATAGATAGATAGATAGATAGATAGATAGATAGATAGATAGATAGATAGATAGATAGATAGATAGATAGATAGATAGATAGATAGATAGATAGATAGATAGATAGATAGATAGATAGATAGATAGATAGATAGATAGATAGATAGATAGATAGATAGATAGATAGATAGATAGATAGATAGATAGATAGATAGATAGATAGATAGATAGATAGATAGATAGATAGATAGATAGATAGATAGATAGATAGATAGATAGATAGATAGATAGATAGATAGATAGATAGATAGATAGATAGATAGATAGATAGATAGATAGATAGATAGATAGATAGATAGATAGATAGATAGATAGATAGATAGATAGATAGATAGATAGATAGATAGATAGATAGATAGATAGATAGATAGATAGATAGATAGATAGATAGATAGATAGATAGATAGATAGATAGATAGATAGATAGATAGATAGATAGATAGATAGATAGATAGATAGATAGATAGATAGATAGATAGATAGATAGATAGATAGATAGATAGATAGATAGATAGATAGATAGATAGATAGATAGATAGATAGATAGATAGATAGATAGATAGATAGATAGATAGATAGATAGATAGATAGATAGATAGATAGATAGATAGATAGATAGATAGATAGATAGATAGATAGATAGATAGATAGATAGATAGATAGATAGATAGATAGATAGATAGATAGATAGATAGATAGATAGATAGATAGATAGATAGATAGATAGATAGATAGATAGATAGATAGATAGATAGATAGATAGATAGATAGATAGATAGATAGATAGATAGATAGATAGATAGATAGATAGATAGATAGATAGATAGATAGATAGATAGATAGATAGATAGATAGATAGATAGATAGATAGATAGATAGATAGATAGATAGATAGATAGATAGATAGATAGATAGATAGATAGATAGATAGATAGATAGATAGATAGATAGATAGATAGATAGATAGATAGATAGATAGATAGATAGATAGATAGATAGATAGATAGATAGATAGATAGATAGATAGATAGATAGATAGATAGATAGATAGATAGATAGATAGATAGATAGATAGATAGATAGATAGATAGATAGATAGATAGATAGATAGATAGATAGATAGATAGATAGATAGATAGATAGATAGATAGATAGATAGATAGATAGATAGATAGATAGATAGATAGATAGATAGATAGATAGATAGATAGATAGATAGATAGATAGATAGATAGATAGATAGATAGATAGATAGATAGATAGATAGATAGATAGATAGATAGATAGATAGATAGATAGATAGATAGATAGATAGATAGATAGATAGATAGATAGATAGATAGATAGATAGATAGATAGATAGATAGATAGATAGATAGATAGATAGATAGATAGATAGATAGATAGATAGATAGATAGATAGATAGATAGATAGATAGATAGATAGATAGATAGATAGATAGATAGATAGATAGATAGATAGATAGATAGATAGATAGATAGATAGATAGATAGATAGATAGATAGATAGATAGATAGATAGATAGATAGATAGATAGATAGATAGATAGATAGATAGATAGATAGATAGATAGATAGATAGATAGATAGATAGATAGATAGATAGATAGATAGATAGATAGATAGATAGATAGATAGATAGATAGATAGATAGATAGATAGATAGATAGATAGATAGATAGATAGATAGATAGATAGATAGATAGATAGATAGATAGATAGATAGATAGATAGATAGATAGATAGATAGATAGATAGATAGATAGATAGATAGATAGATAGATAGATAGATAGATAGATAGATAGATAGATAGATAGATAGATAGATAGATAGATAGATAGATAGATAGATAGATAGATAGATAGATAGATAGATAGATAGATAGATAGATAGATAGATAGATAGATAGATAGATAGATAGATAGATAGATAGATAGATAGATAGATAGATAGATAGATAGATAGATAGATAGATAGATAGATAGATAGATAGATAGATAGATAGATAGATAGATAGATAGATAGATAGATAGATAGATAGATAGATAGATAGATAGATAGATAGATAGATAGATAGATAGATAGATAGATAGATAGATAGATAGATAGATAGATAGATAGATAGATAGATAGATAGATAGATAGATAGATAGATAGATAGATAGATAGATAGATAGATAGATAGATAGATAGATAGATAGATAGATAGATAGATAGATAGATAGATAGATAGATAGATAGATAGATAGATAGATAGATAGATAGATAGATAGATAGATAGATAGATAGATAGATAGATAGTTAGATAGTTAGATTGTTAGATAGTTAGTTAGATAGTTAGATAGATAGATTAGATAGTTAGATAGATAGTTAGATAGATAGTTAGATAGATAGATAGATAGATAGTTAGATAGATAGTTAGATAGATAGTTGATGTTAGATAGTTATCTAATCTATCTATCTATCTATCTATCTATCTA